>OY829899.1:18670000-18675000 GCA_963691955.1 Chloroclystis v-ata | reverse complement strand
AACCTAACCTAACCTAACCTAACCTAACCTAACCTAACCTAACCTAACCTAACCTAACCTAACCTAACCTAACCTAACCTAACCTAACCTAACCTAACCTAACCTAACCTAACCTAACCTAACCTAACCTAACCTAACCTAACCTAACCTAACCTAACCTAACCTAACCTAACCTAACCTAACCTAACCTAACCTAACCTAACCTAACCTAACCTAACCTAACCTAACCTAACCTAACCTAACCTAACCTAACCTAACCTAACCTAACCTAACCTAACCTAACCTAACCTAACCTAACCTAACCTAACCTAACCTAACCTAACCTAACCTAACCTAACCTAACCTAACCTAACCTAACCTAACCTAACCTAACCTAACCTAACCTAACCTAACCTAACCTAACCTAACCTAACCTAACCTAACCTAACCTAACCTAACCTAACCTAACCTAACCTAACCTAACCTAACCTAACCTAACCTAACCTAACCTAACCTAACCTAACCTAACCTAACCTAACCTAACCTAACCTAACCTAACCTAACCTAACCTAACCTAACCTAACCTAACCTAACCTAACCTAACCTAACCTAACCTAACCTAACCTAACCTAACCTAACCTAACCTAACCTAACCTAACCTAACCTAACCTAACCTAACCTAACCTAACCTAACCTAACCTAACCTAACCTAACCTAACCTAACCTAACCTAACCTAACCTAACCTAACCTAACCTAACCTAACCTAACCTAACCTAACCTAACCTAACCTAACCTAACCTAACCTAACCTAACCTAACCTAACCTAACCTAACCTAACCTAACCTAACCTAACCTAACCTAACCTAACCTAACCTAACCTAACCTAACCTAACCTAACCTAACCTAACCTAACCTAACCTAACCTAACCTAACCTCCTAACCTAACCTAACCTAACCTAACCTAACCTAACCTAACCTAACCTAACCTAACCTAACCTAACCTAACCTAACCTAACCTAACCTAACCTAACCTAACCTAACCTAACCTAACCTAACCTAACCTAACCTAACCTAACCTAACCTAACCTAACCTAACCTAACCTAACCTAACCTAACCTAACCTAACCTAACCTAACCTAACCTAACCTAACCTAACCTAACCTAACCTAACCTAACCTAACCTAACCTAACCTAACCTAACCTAACCTAACCTAACCTAACCTAACCTAACCTAACCTAACCTAACCTAACCTAACCTAACCTAACCTAACCTAACCTAACCTAACCTAACCTAACCTAACCTAACCTAACCTAACCTAACCTAACCTAACCTAACCTAACCTAACCTAACCTAACCTAACCTAACCTAACCTAACCTAACCTAACCTAACCTAACCTAACCTAACCTAACCTAACCTAACCTAACCTAACCTAACCTAACCTAACCTAACCTAACCTAACCTAACCTAACCTAACCTAACCTAACCTAACCTAACCTAACCTAACCTAACCTAACCTAACCTAACCTAACCTAACCTAACCTAACCTAACCTAACCTAACCTAACCTAACCTAACCTAACCTAACCTAACCTAACCTAACCTAACCTAACCTAACCTAACCTAACCTAACCTAACCTAACCTAACCTAACCTAACCTAACCTAACCTAACCTAACCTAACCTAACCTAACCTAACCTAACCTAACCTAACCTAACCTAACCTAACCTAACCTAACCTAACCTAACCTAACCTAACCTAACCTAACCTAACCTAACCTAACCTAACCTAACCTAACCTAACCTAACCTAACCTAACCTAACCTAACCTAACCTAACCTAACCTAACCTAACCTAACCTAACCTAACCTAACCTAACCTAACCTAACCTAACCTAACCTAACCTAACCTAACCTAACCTAACCTAACCTAACCTAACCTAACCTAACCTAACCTAACCTAACCTAACCTAACCTAACCTAACCTAACCTAACCTAACCTAACCTAACCTAACCTAACCTAACCTAACCTAACCTAACCTAACCTAACCTAACCTAACCTAACCTAACCTAACCTAACCTAACCTAACCTAACCTAACCTAACCTAACCTAACCTAACCTAACCTAACCTAACCTAACCTAACCTAACCTAACCTAACCTAACCTAACCTAACCTAACCTAACCTAACCTAACCTAACCTAACCTAACCTAACCTAACCTAACCTAACCTAACCTAACCTAACCTAACCTAACCTAACCTAACCTAACCTAACCTAACCTAACCTAACCTAACCTAACCTAACCTAACCTAACCTAACCTAACCTAACCTAACCTAACCTAACCTAACCTAACCTAACCTAACCTAACCTAACCTAACCTAACCTAACCTAACCTAACCTAACCTAACCTAACCTAACCTAACCTAACCTAACCTAACCTAACCTAACCTAACCTAACCTAACCTAACCTAACCTAACCTAACCTAACCTAACCTAACCTAACCTAACCTAACCTAACCTAACCTAACCTAACCTAACCTAACCTAACCTAACCTAACCTAACCTAACCTAACCTAACCTAACCTAACCTAACCTAACCTAACCTAACCTAACCTAACCTAACCTAACCTAACCTAACCTAACCTAACCTAACCTAACCTAACCTAACCTAACCTAACCTAACCTAACCTAACCTAACCTAACCTAACCTAACCTAACCTAACCTAACCTAACCTAACCTAACCTAACCTAACCTAACCTAACCTAACCTAACCTAACCTAACCTAACCTAACCTAACCTAACCTAACCTAACCTAACCTAACCTAACCTAACCTAACCTAACCTAACCTAACCTAACCTAACCTAACCTAACCTAACCTAACCTAACCTAACCTAACCTAACCTAACCTAACCTAACCTAACCTAACCTAACCTAACCTAACCTAACCTAACCTAACCTAACCTAACCTAACCTAACCTAACCTAACCTAACCTAACCTAACCTAACCTAACCTAACCTAACCTAACCTAACCTAACCTAACCTAACCTAACCTAACCTAACCTAACCTAACCTAACCTAACCTAACCTAACCTAACCTAACCTAACCTAACCTAACCTAACCTAACCTAACCTAACCTAACCTAACCTAACCTAACCTAACCTAACCTAACCTAACCTAACCTAACCTAACCTAACCTAACCTAACCTAACCTAACCTAACCTAACCTAACCTAACCTAACCTAACCTAACCTAACCTAACCTAACCTAACCTAACCTAACCTAACCTAACCTAACCTAACCTAACCTAACCTAACCTAACCTAACCTAACCTAACCTAACCTAACCTAACCTAACCTAACCTAACCTAACCTAACCTAACCTAACCTAACCTAACCTAACCTAACCTAACCTAACCTAACCTAACCTAACCTAACCTAACCTAACCTAACCTAACCTAACCTAACCTAACCTAACCTAACCTAACCTAACCTAACCTAACCTAACCTAACCTAACCTAACCTAACCTAACCTAACCTAACCTAACCTAACCTAACCTAACCTAACCTAACCTAACCTAACCTAACCTAACCTAACCTAACCTAACCTAACCTAACCTAACCTAACCTAACCTAACCTAACCTAACCTAACCTAACCTAACCTAACCTAACCTAACCTAACCTAACCTAACCTAACCTAACCTAACCTAACCTAACCTAACCTAACCTAACCTAACCTAACCTAACCTAACCTAACCTAACCTAACCTAACCTAACCTAACCTAACCTAACCTAACCTAACCTAACCTAACCTAACCTAACCTAACCTAACCTAACCTAACCTAACCTAACCTAACCTAACCTAACCTAACCTAACCTAACCTAACCTAACCTAACCTAACCTAACCTAACCTAACCTAACCTAACCTAACCTAACCTAACCTAACCTAACCTAACCTAACCTAACCTAACCTAACCTAACCTAACCTAACCTAACCTAACCTAACCTAACCTAACCTAACCTAACCTAACCTAACCTAACCTAACCTAACCTAACCTAACCTAACCTAACCTAACCTAACCTAACCTAACCTAACCTAACCTAACCTAACCTAACCTAACCTAACCTAACCTAACCTAACCTAACCTAACCTAACCTAACCTAACCTAACCTAACCTAACCTAACCTAACCTAACCTAACCTAACCTAACCTAACCTAACCTAACCTAACCTAACCTAACCTAACCTAACCTAACCTAACCTAACCTAACCTAACCTAACCTAACCTAACCTAACCTAACCTAACCTAACCTAACCTAACCTAACCTAACCTAACCTAACCTAACCTAACCTAACCTAACCTAACCTAACCTAACCTAACCTAACCTAACCTAACCTAACCTAACCTAACCTAACCTAACCTAACCTAACCTAACCTAACCTAACCTAACCTAACCTAACCTAACCTAACCTAACCTAACCTAACCTAACCTAACCTAACCTAACCTAACCTAACCTAACCTAACCTAACCTAACCTAACCTAACCTAACCTAACCTAACCTAACCTAACCTAACCTAACCTAACCTAACCTAACCTAACCTAACCTAACCTAACCTAACCTAACCTAACCTAACCTAACCTAACCTAACCTAACCTAACCTAACCTAACCTAACCTAACCTAACCTAACCTAACCTAACCTAACCTAACCTAACCTAACCTAACCTAACCTAACCTAACCTAACCTAACCTAACCTAACCTAACCTAACCTAACCTAACCTAACCTAACCTAACCTAACCTAACCTAACCTAACCTAACCTAACCTAACCTAACCTAACCTAACCTAACCTCCAAGGCTCCATAGGCGGCCCAATATTGTGGAACCTGCTTCTGGACCCATTGCTGCAAGAGCTAGAAAAGAAAGGCGAGTACGTGCAGGCGTTTGCAGACGACGTCGTCCTTGTATTCGATGGTGAGACTGCACTTGAAATCGAAATACGTGCCAATGCCGCTCTCG